>JAXCHO010000079.1:28167500-28177500 GCA_036630365.1 Acanthiza pusilla
ATACAGCCTTTAAAATGCAGGATAGCTTTTAGTTAAGATTGGATATGATATTCTACCTTCAATGCCTTTATCTGACTGTTGGTGCCAGTCAGTTAAAAGGATGTTCATTTAAACATCTGATAGATAAACCATAGTACACAGACAGTGTGGAAAATTGGGGCTTATAGTGGAGAGATAAACATTTTAGACAATGCTTGTTTTTTCAGTTGCAGTTTAGCACAAATCAATTAATCTGATTTCTTAATGCTTCCTCATGCCAGCCAAGTGCACCTGTTAAGATAACGCTGCAAGAATGATGCATGTTTTCTTTACCTGGCACTGTGTGTGGGTGGGGATGCTGAACTGCTGGTTCTTGTCTCAAGTAAATAAATCTCATCTGTGGTAGTTTGCAAAAATCCAGTTGTCAGTTTTATTATAACTCTGCGTTCAAAAACGCCTTCACAGGCCCACTATATGAGTGTCCACTTAAAAGTTTCATACTTCATACAGATTGAATTCTTCAGAATATCAGTGCTTTCTGTGTTGGGATTCAAGACACTGTTGTCCCATTGCTGCCTATTTTATCAATATTTGTACTGTTACTTTACTCACAACTACCAACTTCACTAGTGAGAATATTCTAAATAGTAAAACAATTATCTCACTTTGAATAGATGATTTTTTTTTTTTACCAAGAAAATTCAGGGGTTTTTTCTCATGAAAGATGCTGATTTTGATCACTGATGCAGATGATGCATATTCTTTTTGATTATGCTGAAATATGTCTTGTAACATAGAACTGGAAACTCTGTTTTTCTGAAAGACCTTCCAGCACAAGGTGTTTGGGCATATTTCACATTTTTACAGGGAAAACTTACTTGAATAGATAGTAATGTATTAAACCTACTAATATAGATACTTTTATTTACACTTACTAATACAGATACTTTATTTTACAGTATTTCAAGTGCTTGACCTAATTAGTGTTTTAAACATATTAATTTATGCACATATTTAAAATTATGCAGTGACTTGTCTCTGCTTAACTCAAACAGCTTTGAAAACAGCTGGTTTAGATTAAAAAAAAAAAAAACAACCAAACAAAGTACCTTTACAAATGTTCTCTTAGCTTTCCTAATTTTTTGTTCTCACACATTCAGCTATGTCCTTCATATTTGGCATTTTGATTTATTAAGCAATCTTAAGTGTTAAAGACTTTTAGCGTACACCAGCGCAAGACTTCAGATGCATTGTGCCTTGTGTCAATGATGAATTAATTCCAGCAGAGCACAAAAGTTACTATCATTTAAGCCTAGCTCCTCACCTCTGCAGTCCGGTTTTAAAAGGCTGCAGACTGGGCTGTGCCTTAGGAAGGGAAGCGAGGCAAACGCGTGGCCACGCTGGGGAATTTCAAGTTGGTGGCATTAAGCACTGAGCGCTCCGGGCGCGTCACGTCTGTGGACTGACCACCGTGGGCAGCCCAGCGCCAGCGCAGGGCCGCGGCCCGTGGCGCTGCCGTGGCGCTGCCGTGGCGCTGCCGTGGCGCTGCCGTGGCCCGCGGAGGCTCCGCGCCGGCGCTGGCCCTCAGGCCCGAGGGGCGGCAGCGCGCGGGGCCGGGCCGCGCGCCGGGCCTCGCGTGAGCGGCACGTGCGGGGCACGCCGGCCCGTGCTGCGCGCGCCGCGCCGCCCCCTGGCGGCCGCTCCGGCGGCGCTCGCTCGGGCGCGGGGCGGGGGCCGCGCCGGAGCCCTCAGCGCGGGGCCTGGGCCGCCCCCAGCGCCGGGCCTGGCGGGGCACCCGGAGCCCGCGGGCCGGGCCTGCCGTGCACCCTATCATAAACTGAGCGGGTCTAATTGCCGTACGGCGCGCTATCCTGCTATTTGTACAAATAAAAGATCCCGTCTCGATGCAAAATAAACACAAAAGCACTGTTGTGACTATAACAGGGACTCATATACTAATTTATATAATAAGTGGTTGTGCACGCTTTATTCAAGATTATGGCTGCAAGAAATGGCATGAATTGCTGGGTGTGTTTAATGCTGGATTATAGCAATTTGAAACATGTCAAACACATGGCTAATGCCTCATGCTTCACTCATTCTTGCGTAAACCTGCATAGCCACCATCCATTATACCCTTGGTAACAACACAATTCTGCAAGTAAATATTGTTACACTAAGTAACCTTTCAATTCAAGTTGTTTAGGAAGAGAAAATGCAATCTTGTGCAGTCAGTTCCAGTGTCAGTTTAATGTTTCAAAAGGGAAGTGGTGTAGAGAATAAGTATCTGTACAGTGACTTGCTGGCTTAAAACACACACGCGTGCACATGCGGGCACACGGGCGCATAGAAAATGGCCAGTTCACTGCAGGGGAGAAAAGTAAAACTGTAGCTTCTAACTTAACAAGCTGGAGTATTTCTTTTTCTGGTATGGGTGATAGCTTGGTCGCCCTGTCAGGATTAGGTATTCAACCTGCAGTGCAACCACGCACTAAAATGATCTACAATTTCAATCTCTCTTGAAGACGGCAGCAAATATTTCCCCCATACCTTTGTTTAAAATACCGGGTAGCAGAGCTTATTTCTCACCTTTGGCGCCAAGAGTTACAGAATCACAGCAGAAGTAGGTGCTGGTGAATGTGTCTGTGAATGTGGGTGCGTGTGTGCATGTGTGCCTGTGTAGGCATGCTCATGACTGACAGCAAGTGTGACAGCAAGAGAAAAGAGAAGGATTAGAAAGTATGAATGTGTATAAATGTATGTAAACAGGGACTTCTATATTTTTTCTTGTGCTATTTGAATTACCAAACTTTCTGTCTTAGTATCTGGCAGTCATCTATTTCCTTTGTATTTATTTATGATTATTTTGGTAACAATCTACACTACAGTTGTAAAAACAAGAAAAAAAGTACATTAGTTTGCTTAGTGAGATGTTGCAGGTTCAAATTATTTTGGCACCAATAACTCAAGTTACTGATACACAGAAATCAGAAATTATCTTCATTTAGATATTTTGAGTGCTTCAGTCTGTGAGGATTTAGAGTTGATAGTACATACACGCACAAGTGCATAGATTCATGTGTATATATGTGTCTGTGCAAGCGAAAAGAAAGGAGAAGAAAAAGATTCTATGCTCTTGCTTTTCTCCAGCAGCTCTTTTTCAGTTGCCGACAGTGAGGAGGGGGCTGAGGACAACCAACACAGTGCATTACTCGAGCCAAAGTTTTAATGTTGTTTTTAAAAATACTCTTTTAAAACTAGAACCTCTCCTACTTTATTTGTAACATAAAACCATAAGGTCTCTTTTTTCTTCATAAAAATACTTCAGTATTTCTTCCACTTCAGTTCAAAATAAATTGCCCTTTCTAGTATTGTTGCTCTATAGTTTCATTCTGTCTGTACCCAGCTGTTGGATTGGATTTGTTGTTTTCTATTGCCAGAGTGGTGTTACTGGTCATGTTACGTTAAAGCTGATTCTGCTGGCTCACAGACACTTTAAATGTAGAGCCTGAACTACACTCTGGGGCTTTGCAAGGATACAAAATCTACAAGACATAAAACCCTTTGGTTAATACAAACTGGAAGACATTTAACCCTTCTTTTCTAATTGTAATGAAACAGAGAGATATAAAAACAGGAGGGATGATGTATTTATTTATTACATTTCTGGGTGTTTCGTAATGTTTTGATTATCTAACATTTACACCCCTTTGCCCTTTTAATGTGCCTGGCTAAATGTACCACTGTTATTGTCTAACGTTTGAATTTGTAAAAGATGAACCTGTCTGTTGGTTAAATCTTTGTTTGACTAAAAGAGGATTAACGTTTGAATTTCCCAAATTTCCAAATCCTTGTAACGATACAGCTGATGAAGTATTTTAAATAAATTTCCACTCTGATATACATGTCTTTTTATTGAAAGTAAATATTGGAAAAAATCGGAAAGGGTTCTCTGCTTCCACAATTGTGGCATACCCGCATTAGAATTTTCATATAACTACTAAGGGCAATCAGACCCTTTTCTCTGAATATTTTAAACATTGTACATGTAAAATTTATGCCTAATTTGAATACTTATTAGCTGCCTAATCTCAGAAAAGAGTATTAGCTTTGTTTTTGCCTTGTAAAATTCATCACTGCTTGTATCACATTTTCCATTTCTATTATTTTTCTTCACTGATGTTCATAAGTGTTTTAGAAGACTGTTTCCTCATAAACACATCTGGTGCTGCTGTTGTTTACTGGGCTATAACAGCTGCCCTCCTTTATGTTAACTGTGTTTGTGTTTAGGCTTTTTGCATCCTGTTTATTTCTGACCAGACCATCCTTAAATAACTCGTCTTTTGCTATTTTACCATTCTTCACACATTATATACTTTCACTTTATCTTGTAGGAGCTTGTTTGTGGTAACTCATACTGCATTTTAATTAATATCCCATGCACATAGTTGAAGTTGTAATGATCCTTTTCCTGCTGTTTTTTGTTGTTTTGTTTTTTGTTTTTTTTTTTAAGGAAAGGCAATTGCTCATACTTTGCAAGGGAAAAAATAGCTAAGTTAAATAATTAGGCTAAACAGCAAGCGTTGTTTCCTTTTCTGAGTTTGCTTACAAATCCCTCTCCCTTCAGAGGTGTCTTTTAAAATCACAGCTCAGCCAGGTTGTTGTGAGGACTCTGTCAGTAGGTCGGGAGTGAGGATGAAGGAAAGGAGGTCCATTCTGACCCTGCAAAAGCAGGAGAGGACTTTGGTGGCTCTGAGAAGAGACGCTGACCTTTCCATATTACAGATACAAAATGCGCCTTGAAATTCTGGTTTGTAAGGGCACGTTGGTTCTTTATTTACTGCAAAGATTTCAACTGATCTTGGCAGGACATCTCATTGCTATCCTGAAAGTACAGTATATTTATGCAGTGAAAATGATAAAACATTTATTACTGTAGAGAAGGTAATATGCATAATTTATGCTGTTTTTAGCACAATCATTAGTGATATTCTTGATAGATTTTATTTCCAGCTTTCATATCTAATACATGCCTGGAAAATTAATTTTATATCTTTCATTTATTTGCCTATGTTAAAATTGAGTTTTAAGTCATCTTCAAGTGAACAGTTTGATTGCTGCTCATGCATAAGCTTAATTACTTCCCAGGAAGGACAGTATTAAATGTTTTAAATGTCAGAAAAATAAATGAATATCAGCCGTTTGATTAAAAAAATAGGCAATATCTGACGTGTTTGCAGCAGGAGCTTTTTCTTAAAATGCCTCCAAGGCAAAATTTTATTTAGTCACAAAAAAGGAGAAGCCCATTATACTATTTATCATTGGTTGATACCATATGATTTGTAACACCCTTACAAAATTTTAATTTTGTATGATTAGCTGTGCATCATTAAACAACAGCCTTGCATAAGATATGCTGTAAAATTCTGACAGAATCAAGATAGTGAATATTTTAAATAAGGCTGTATAGTCATCCATGGTTGTCAAAGCTAGATAATAGGAAATATAGAGCAGTGTGTGAAATCGTGCCTTCACTTTAAACTGGTTTTATAGGTAGACTTTAAAATGTAGTCGTTCATAAATGCTATTGACCATGCTGCGTGCATGGTGTGTTATTTTGGCCGTTAAATGTAAGCACACAAAGCTTGCTTATAGAAATCATAATTCCAGTGATTAGTAGCTGTATGAAAGCAGAGTTTGCATTGCATTTCTTGGTAAACGGCTCTGCGAGGATTTTTTCTTCTTCTAAAGATGCTGTCTGTGTAATTGGCAGAGAGGGACATCTTGATAATGGAAGTGTGAAGGTGTAACGCGTGTGTTAATTGATACTTCTTAATCACTTTTAGGTATTAAGTCATGATGCAGGAATCTGCGACAGAGACAATAAGCAACAGTTCAATGAATCAAAATGGAATGAGCACTCTAAGCAGCCAATTAGATGCTGGCAGCAGAGATGGAAGATCAAGTGGTGACACGAGCACTGAAGTAAGCACAGTAGAACTGCTGCATCTGCAACAACAGCAGGTAAGTTTGTTTTGTTTCCTGTTTGTTTTTAAACAAATAAAGGGCTGTTTTCAGAGGGGCACCCTTTCGGAGACCCTGAGTGTGTGCTGAATGTGAAGTGTCGTGGAAGTGGAGAGCGTGGGGCATTATTTGTTGTTGTTTTAGTGCATGATAATGCTGAAATGCAAGGATCCCGTTCTTGTGGCAGCAACATCTTGCCGATATGGCTGCACGCCACCACGCTCGCCTTGTGATTAAAATCCCGCAGCGTATTTATAAAAGTTGTGCCGAAGCCTTGCAGTGCATGTTTTCAGGAGCTGTTAGTTTACTGTGCGATTCGGGCGCGCAGGACATGGTGCGGGGTTTTCCACCAGAGGGCCACATTACTTGAGACTTCGCTTCGCTTGCAATGAATTGTGCCAAAGTCGGAGCTGGGCAGTGAAGGGACCCTAGTGAAGGGACCAGAGTGACTTTTCTCAATAAAAATACTCTGCTGTCATAGGTGTAATTAAAAAATGCTGGTTAGTTCAAAAGCACCAAAGTAAAAAAGACAATGTTCCTGTCTGTGTGTGCATGCGTGTGGGTGAGTGTAACATGAATGTGTAATTTTGAAAATATGGGAAAAGAGAGAAGCAGCTTTTCTGTAGGTCTGTTTCCATTCTCACTTTCAAAACATATTTTTTGTTTGTGCTCTAATCAAGTTAATAGAGAAATGTTATGTTTAAAACTGTAAAATTCAACCATCCTCTGTGTGCTGACACCACCTAATTACAAGATGCAATTCATTAATTTTTGTCACTGTAGGATTTCTGTTCCTTTTAAAACCTGAACAAACAAAACTCCTACTTTGTCTACCTAAGGAGTTGCCTCTCCATCAGGGGACACAGATTGTACTAATGCAGTGAAGCCCAGTTTGTTTGGTAAACAATTGGAGTCTGATTCTGCAGAGTTCCCAGTACCTGCTTCAAACTCCTCAAAGTCTTCGCTGCCTCATCCTTTAATTTGCTGAGCCCACTCAGCACCTTTGGAGTTCAAACCCTTAATTTTAAATGCTGAGGTTTTTCATTACAACGCCAGGTGTTGCATTAATGGAAAGAAAGTTGTCTTTTGTTAGATGAAATATTGTAAAAATGCTATTTTATAGAAGCATGTTTTAACATGATAGATACATTGCGTGTGCATGGGCCTCTGAAATAACAGGTCATAATAGCTCTTAAATTTGAATCATTCTTAGTGCTGAATTAAGCAGTGCACACTAGCTGCATTTTTAGTTAAATATTTTGAATGGTGACAGAAAATGTGGAAGGAGGAAATAGTTGTAGATTGAAATATGAGAAGTTGTTAAGGCTTAAATCTGTGCCTTACTTCAAATTCAAGTGTATCCTGTTTTAACAATTGCACACTTACAGTATGACAGTCTGAAGAAATACAGGTTTCAGTGTCTTCATTATGTTCTTAGCAGGTTTCTACATCTCTGTATATACACGATTACGTGTATATATATACCTTGTGTTTTTATATGATTTTCATATAAAACTGTATGCATACACAAATAGATATAAAGATTTAATATTGTTTTCACTGAAAATCATGGCATCATCTTTATTCAGGTGTTCAGATTATAAGAGAATTTAAAAATCTTTATTGAGAAAAAGTGTATCAAATTGGTGAATATGTTCAGAACACTAAATTTAAGTGAAATACTTTAAAACACAAAAGTACTAACAGAATAATGTGCCACTTACATGTTTCTCAAAGTAGCAGTCCTAGGCATGTGTAGCCAATTTGTCCATATAGCCAGAGATTCCAGTAGATAGCATTTGCAAAGACCACAGAGAATTACAACTGAAGATGAAAATATCCAGTTGAGTACTAATAACAGACAGGTTCTGAGGGGACAGGCTTAGAAGTGACAATCTTTTCTTCAAAACTGTGATTAGATCTTAAATAAGCAGACAGGCAAAGTAAAACCATGGGTACAGTTAATAGGACTCAAGAGGCATTTTATGGTAGGGTCTGCACCATAGGATTTAAATACAACTTGAGTTAGGCATATAAATCCTTCTATAAAATATGTTGATGTGAAACATAAACACTAGTAAACATACAGTAGTATGTCCTTCAGATAATGGGCATAGCTTTGTGCTGCCTTTGCTTTTCCACCTCCTTTTTCTGTTTCTTTTTCTTTTTCCCTGTTTTTGACAAGACGCCTTCTGAAATATGAATTAAGAGGAAAATGATGGCTGCTTTTATCATTGTCACTGTTCTAACTCTCTAAAATGGTATTTTTAATATGTGACTTGTCTAAAAAACTTTGACAAGTAGAAAAATAGAGAAAACCCTATTGTACCTGCAATTATTACTCTTAAGATTTTTTTATTGTTTAAATATGTGCATGATGTACTCATCTCATAGTTTAACATTGTGGTTTTGGCTTCTCTGAGTTGTTTTATTGGGAGCCTTCAAATAGACAAATCAAGGTTTCTATGGCTTTTTGTTAAATGAAACAAGTAAATGACTGCTGGTTTTAATAATTTCCTTCAGCTGGCCAGCTATGTAAAGTGACACTAATGCTTAATAATAGGTTTATCAGCCGAATAAAATCACAAAGTAAGTTTAACTGTGTCATGAATATTTACTAGGGAAAGTTAAACAAGCAAAATTTTTGGCTATATAGAAGACCAACTAGGCTAAGTTTAAATTTTTTTAAGTTATATACATGTGGATTTATAGAAAGTAAATAAGATAAAATAGACTTCATTATATTCATGTAAGCAATTATATGGAGTTTGGACACTCGTGTTATTTGGTTGATGAACTATGTTATTGTGATCTTTATATAGAAATGGGAAGTTTGACTTAAATCAGGGAGTTATTCCTCATCCATGTATCAAGAGAGAATGACGGTATTCTATAATATATTGTAATACATACTTGGTGATAAATTGATCAGGTGCTGTCACAAGTCATCAGGCTGGCTTTGAAGATGTATGACTAGGATGTAAGCAACTTTTTATCTTACTGTTGATATTTATAAATTTATAAATATTGCTAAAATGAATGTAGAATTTTATTTTCAAAATATGATGTCTGCTCAGACTTGTTTCTTCTGCTTTTTTTGGCTTACGGTGAGCAGTCTCTCTTTTACGTGTACATTTGGACACTTCTGAGCTTTTCACTTTCATTTTTTTCCTTGTATGTTAAAATCAGTGTTAGATTCTAGAATGTATAATACATGGATAAAGCATATCCTTGATTAAATACATTGACAGATTATTCTGCATTAGATGTAGAATTTTATTTTTATATTAAGTTTGTAGAATTAATTGTTTGTGTCACTAAGGTCAAAATAGTTGCTAAAAAACCATGATTGCTTTACAGGGTAGATTTGAGCTTGCATTTTGAGTATTCATTAAGTCAATGCTACCAAGATAATATTTTAAAATGTTTTATGGGAATTTATTGCTTAGAAGCTGTTTCAGTTGACTATGTATAATACAATTTTTTCAAAGCAGTCTTATTTTTTTAGTATATCATCACTAGATTTTTATTGATACGAATAGTAAATATGAATAGTATTTCCGAAAGTAATAGTACTGTCCTAGCAGTCAGGTTATCTTGATATTGTAAAAATAGAAGTTTTGCTTTCTTATGTATTTTTTCCTTGTGGTTATTTAAAATAGAGGAGGAAAAAAATAGGGGGGAGTTTGGCTATTATGTGAGGTCTTGAATTAAGTGCTAACAAAACCTGTGTTTCTGCATGTTGGACAGTAGCTCTATTTACCAAACCAGAAGAAACTTGAATTTTGGCGCTTTGAAAGAGAAAATAATTTTCTCATACTGTAGAGGAAGTTTGTATTTAAAAGTGACTCAGAAATACGCAGCTGCTACACCTGTGGCAAAAGCTGATTCCATAAAGCGTACTGATGGTATGTAAGTTAAATAGAAAACTTCTTACTGCATCTGACTGTACTTTTTATTAGTTATACTGATCACAGCATATTAGGCAAAAATGCCT